>OV651816.1:76235476-76252749 GCA_927349885.1 Psylliodes chrysocephalus | reverse complement strand
CTGTAATGTGAAAACAGTCACTCTACGCAAAACAAAAGTTGTTAAGCATTAAATTCTGCGTTCAGTGAGCATAGAAATTTTAAATTTGGATCAGTATATACGCATATACCGATCATTTCTTCATTTTTCCTTTAAGCGCTAATTTGATCAATATGAAGGAGTTTCGGAAACTTTTGTGTAAACTGCAATAATCTTACAAAATCCATGAAGCGGTTGAGAAGATGAACCAAGAAACACAATTCAACCACACAATGATACCGACGGTGTCTCAAGAAAATTTTCTGTGTAATGCCGAAAACAAAAGTCGCTTAATCACCATGCGATTGTGGGGGAAGATGTGAAGCTGCTGGTAATAATAATGGATCTTAACACTTCTCCAAACGTCTATCTACTGAAGGCAGGGAAATGGAAAGCGCCTCAGTTGCTGTACCAACCACAGTGTGAAGTGAAACGAAATTTTGTCAAGCACATGATGTATCTGAACGCGATGAGTGGATGCAAGACTAAATTCTTGAAGACCCTCTCTAAATATCGAGACCTTGAAGTTCGTTGGAAAATTCTTGGATCCGTCAGTCCAGCCAACGGCAACGGCTGCTGCTGGAGAAAAATTTTTGCTAGCCCTGTACGGGGATAACCATCTTACAATTTTCTTAAATGCGCTGCGATACAAGCAGTATGTGACATCTGCCTACAAGTTTTCCAGCAACATTACATCTATACCTTTTATCGATGCTGCAGCAAACCAGCATAACTTGCGTGTATATGTACAAGTGCAGCAGTGGCTCAGCAACAGTTTGGATCCGAAGCTGTGGGATTGGAAGTCAACCAAAAATGGTCTAATCCCTCTCACCAATCTGAAACCCCCGGCTCCTGACAAACTAATGCAGCAAATATCATGAAAATGCCGCACTGACTTTGGTGGGCATTGTGGATGCAGCCGCATAGGTCTGTTCTGCACCCAAGTCTGCATCAACTGTGCCGATTCCTGCACCAACGTAAACAAAAGAACCGACGTCGATGAGCCAGAAGACGAACTTCCGTTTGCTGCACCACTGTCGGAGGCAGGTGAGACTTTAGAAGGTAATTTATGTGCTATTTTACAACACACAATCTCAATGATTGCTTTCAGTTGAAGAACCGCCATCCCAGCCTGCCACTCCGAGTGCCGAAGAGCCTGAACCTGGACAATCATCGCCCATTGAAAACCCTACGCCCATACTTTCCACAGTCCCAGCCAAACTAAGGAGAGTCAAATAAAATGGATATTGCCATCAGGTATTTTTTAGATTGTATCTTTACACTATATTTCAACTTACTTGCTCTTTTTCCCAGCTGACTATATGGTGTTCCCATGATTTTTCATCAAATATATAATAAGAAGTTACTTCTTTTATCTTGTAACTCTAATTATAATATATAAGTAAATATTTTTTTATCTAAATGGGTACTAATTACTTATTACATCAACATAATACTTATAAATCCTCAAGTCAGATTTGCAATAAAAGGAGGGGGAAGGAATTTAGGGTTGGGAAGGGAGTTTGAGAGAAAGGGAGGAATTGGCACTTCAATTAAGGGTTGGGAAGAGGAGTTTGAGAGGTGGGTGGTTCATATTGACAGCACAGAGTTGTTATTATTGAACCCCTGCATATTGGTCAAATAAGCGTTTAAAGAGAAAATGGAAAAATGATCAGTACATGCGTATATACTGATCCAAATTTAAAATTTCGGATTTACTGAACGCAAAATTTGATGCTTTACAACTTTTTTTCTACTAGTTTTTTACGTAGAGTAGCTGTTTTCACATCACAGATCTGTAAGAGTGAGTTTCTTGCAGTTTTCACAAAAAGTTGCTAAAATTGGCTTTTTTCGACCGGCGATAGCAACCTTATAAACCGGTCCAATTTAAAAGTTATGGAGGTTTTTCGATGCAAAATTCGTTGCTCTTTAACTTTGAATAGAACGACTTTTTTTCGTATAATACATTGTTTTCATGGTATGAACGGAAAACAAGAAAAACTGAGAAATTATGTCAAGGAGTGATAACGTTAGAGAATTTTAGAAATCAAACAATTCCCTGGTATTTTCGCATTAATAGACGAAACAAATAATCCTGTAAAAAATCCTGGTAGAGATCTAGGAGAAGTTTTTCGTAATAGAAAGGGAATATTCTCTCTTAATATTCATGTTGTCAAAAAATGTTTTAGTCTTTAGGTATTGTTTTGAAAACCTACTATTTATAGGTGGCCTCTCAACCAGCTATATGGAAATATTAAACATTGTGGTACGTTATCCAGGCATGATAATGTAATATTTCAGAAAAGTTCATTAAGAATTAAATATTAAAATAATGAAATACCTAATAAGTAAATAAACTTAACTTATTGCTATTTGGTAAAAGTAATTACTATAATTATATTGGGAGATAATAGATACGCCTGCCGAACGTACTTATTAACTCCTGTAATTAATCCAATTACTAGGGCAGAAAGAAATTATAATCAAGCTCACAAAAGAACTGGAAATATCGTGAAACATGTGTTTGGGATTTGGAAACCAAGATTTTCTTGCTAACGAAAAACTCTAGAAACAAAGTTGCAAACTTCAGTTATTATCATTTGTGCACTAGCTGTTAATAATATAGCAAAAAATGGCCCAGATCATATGGAATATGATGATGATGATGATAATGATGCTAATGATGATGATAAGGATGATAATGAACATAAAAATGATTTTGTTATTGACGATCCCAATGCTAATAGACTTCTCTACCGAAGGGTTTTTATACAAACATATTTTGCGAACGAATTCTTAAATCATTCTATATAGTAGTATTTTGTTTTAAAAATGCACTATAAACTTTGTTTTACAGATAAGGAGAAAAACATTAAATCTAAGTTTTATTCCGACCTAAGGTGAAATGATTAGATTTTGGACACGGTCGGAACATCTGGGGGATACTTTAGAGGGGTTCGTTTTTATATTTATTAGAATATATCTGTTAGTAACATTTAGAGATTTTTTTTTTAAGTTACTTTCAATATTATTCTCTATAACTGTTGTCCTTTCAAAAAAAATTCCTAAAATGGTCCGTATTCGAGAAATTGACAAAATGTAAAAAATTCAAATTTTTAAGAAAATTCTTTAAATAAAAGTTGTTTCTTATATTATTTTTTATAATTCTTGTTTTATACATAATTTCTGTAAAATGGACCGTAATTGAGATATTTGAGAAAATGTGTAAATTTCGATTTTTCAAGAAAACTCAAACTAGAAAAAAAAAGAAAAACACCTTATTTTAGAAAAAATTTTAAATAAAAGTTACTTCTAATATTAGTCTTTATAATTTCTGTTTTATGTATGATTTCTCTAAAATGGATCGTAATGGAAAAATTTTGAGGAAAAGTGTAAAATATAAATATATATAAACATAAGTGATGTATCATCCCTAATAAAAATGTCTAAACTGCTTTTTCAATGGTTTATTTCACGATCAAGTATTCTCAATTACAATGTTGCTGTGGTATTGCCACTGTCTATTCGCGTAATATTCACTGCGCTGGTCTGCCTTTTCCCGCTCGTCCATCCTAACACGCATGAGTATGAAATTCAAGAATGTGTGGTGGGAGCAGAGAAATACCGCTGCTAACACGGCCATCCTGCAATTGGTGCGTCCTCGCGCCACATATCTGGAATTACAAAATACGAAAACAGAACTACTGTCACGACTTATGAACATTATCACTAATGTTCTTTTTAAACACTAAACTCTAGTGTTACTTTATTATCATAATTTATTCAGGAAAATTTGGTGGGATTGCCACCCTAACACTAAACACTAGTGCTACAACACCAAACAATGGTGTTACTTTATTATCATAATTTATTCAGGAAAATTTGGTGGGATTGCCACCCTAACACTAAACACTAGTGCTTCAACACCAAACACTGGTGTTACTTTATTATCATAATTTATTCAGGAAAATTTGGTGGGATTGCCACCCTAACACTAAACACTAGTGCTACAACACCAAACACTGGTGCTACTTTAATATGATTTCTTTAATTAAATTTGGTGGGATTGCCACCTTAACACTAAACACTAGTGCTACAACACCAAACACTGGTGCTACTTTAATATGATTTCTTTAATTAAATTTGGTGGGATTGCCACCCTAACACTAAACACTAGTGCTACAAAACCAAACACTGGTGCTACTTTAATATCATGATTTCTTTAATTAAATTTGGTGAGATTGCCACTCTAACACTAAACACTAGTGCTACAACACCAAACACTGGTGTTACTTTATTATCATAATTTATTCAGGAAAATTTGGTGGGATTGCCACCTCAAGTTAACAAAAACATTTTTTTTTAATTTAATATTGTGGGATTTCCACTTACCTTTTTTATAATTACTTCGATAATCATAGCAACTGATCTTAAGCGGCTACAGTTGTTCGCTGTCGCTTTTTGTGAAGTTGATATATTTCATGTGGTAATACCTCTCGAACAGTGTAAAGGCCCTTTTCATTTATGCCTCAGTTTTCCTCTACCAGGATTTTATTCTTGTAAAATGTTAAAAGTTTCTTCACTTGTATTTTTAAAGTGTCTTTTAATTTTATTTGATTAATTTTCATATCGTTTAATTTTTTTATTGTAAACATTTTCGGAATGTAACTCAATCGTGTTGACATTTTTTTTCAACACCTAAACAAGGTCGGTATATGACATTGCTTACAATAATAATGTCAAGTCAACATCTTCAGGAATCACATTATTTGAAACGACCTTTAACGTAATAGTCGGCAAAATCACAAAGATCGATATTCTAAACATCTTGAAATCCAATTCATAACAAAATCACATGCATCAGCTGGTCTAATCGTTCCTTTTAATGTTTTTACTACGGAATGTTTAATTATTAAACTGTCAGCATCACTCTCAATAAGGTATTTTAATGACTGAGTTTGTTCATAGTATAATAACATGGCTATCGGTGTCGAATTTAGATAGCGTCACTTTTTTTTAACACAAATGTTTTCTTAGGCTTTTTTGTTTATATCAACAATTGGATTCGGCTTGGCCCATTTTTTACAATTATTGCACTAAAACGTCGGATTTTTTTATGAGTAATAACCGCGTTAAATGTACTCGCCTGTTATATTCTCCGACAATGATTTTTTTGGTGTCTCTGGTGGTCTCATTTAAAGAAAGGTACATTTAAGATTTTGTTTGGCTTGACACGTTCGGCTTCTCGTCGATCTTTAAACTGACTTCTTGGGTTTCTAATGATATCTGCATTTTTCGTCATTCTCGAGGTCAACACGGATCGCATCAAATTCATTTGGTAATTTTATGAGCTCACCATCCACGTTCGGAATTTGGCTTTTGAGTTGTCTAAACCGGAACTGAATGCCACAGCAAAGCTTTATAAAATTTAGGGGTGATCCACAATTTTTGATTTTCACAAACACCGTGAGTTAGAATCACGGCTTTAATGTCTAGCCGCCTTGTATTCACGAGCAGCTGATGTTTCCTTACCAGCGAATGCAACAATTAGGTCATCACAAAACTTTTGTCATGTTCGAGAAAGAAGTCGCCAGTCACAATAATAACAATAACCGCGAGTCTTAGATGCGTCGCTCGATTTAGCGACCATAAAGTTATCTCTAACGCTTAATTCGGCTTTTGTTTTGGTTAGCGTCAATTAAGCCATTCTTTTATGGAATATGCGCTATCGTCAGAGTCATAGCTGGTAAGTCGAAAACAGTGCACAGGCGTGAATGTTGGCGCTTGCGTGTTATATTAATCTGCTCCTGCAACACTGAGCGTTGGCTTAGCGAATGGCTACGTCGCCATCTTGGAATGTTGAGTTCAATCAGCGATTTATTACTCTTGGGCTGCTACAGAGTTTATTAATGTTTCCTTCCACTGAAATTTAGCACGCATTGAACTATGTCCGTTCACATTGTCTTTAACATCGACCGACATTGTGTTCTGCTGACGCACTGTCACAAGGTTCAGGATTTTCGTCCGCCATTATCACTAGCACTAACTTCTACTTAAATTACTAATTATAGTCTATTAGCCACGGTGCGTGTAGTGATCCCACTTCTGATATAAACATAAGGGATGTATCATCCCTAATAAAAATGTCTAAACTGCTTTTTCAATGGTTTATTTCACGATCAAGTATTCTCAATTACAATGTTGCTGTGGTATTGCCACTGTCTATTCGCGTAATATTCACTGCGCTGGTCTGCCTTTTCCCGCTCGTCCATCCTGACACGCATGAGTATGGACTTCAAGAATGTGTGGTGGGGAGCAGAGAAACACCGCTGCTAACATATATATATAAAAAACTGTTTCGAGTAAGATGTATGTGGAAAATGTATATATTTAAATTATCCTCTAAACATTTACAAATGTGATACAAGTTGTACAAAATTACCGGAAAAAGCCTGTAACAACTAGATAGGAAAGTCATGTGTTGGACACATTAGATTTTTTTGCATACCAAGGGGCCTTTACTATTGCCTTTAATATTTCGTTTTAGAAACGTTGTATTACATTTATATTAATTTTACTGGCACACCCTATGAAATTTTGTATTCTTACTTGTGATATTTGGAAGTCGTGAATAACACCAGGCTCTTATTTCGAACAAGGGTTGCCAGGGCGTCAGTTTTAATTACGAAGTTTGCTCTGCAACCCTTAAGTGTACCTAGAGCAAAGTAACCTCATTGGAGCCACTATATTCAGGACGTATACTTATGGGGTAGTACCTAAATAAAAAAATCATAATATCCACTACCTAAGTGGTAATCACCTTGTACCTTTATCCTAAATATGATTTATGAGTTACCTCGGAATTTTTACTGTTTCTGTCTTCTTCTTTTAATAAATCAAGTCTTCGTTCTTTATTCGTTTGAAAAAAGTTTTCAAGATGATATGCAAATATGTAGCTTTTCGTTTTTTTTTTATCTTGCCCAGTATCCATTGTCTTCTTTGATTGGTAGCATGTAAAATATTTGACGTTTAAGTATCCTAGTTGTTTTCCACGTTTGTCAATTTTCTGAGACATTTCTCTATTGATTCATTTTTAATATTGATTATTTTTTTTATTTGTTGTGTTAGTCTGTTGAGAACTATTTTATCTTCACGGAATTTCGTGATTTGTCATTTTTTTGCTTATTTACTATTTCTTTTTCTTGTAATTTCTGGTGTTCCATGACGCTTGCTATATGCGGATTACGAATTTTTGCAGCTCGTACTCTAGTTGTTCTTTTGTTCTTAGTGCTGCAAGTTCAATTATATTACTTAATTCAGCTTAAAAACTTACTAAGTCTGTCTTTTATAAGATAATCATAATTGATTATTGTAAATAATTTAATTCAGGCGAGCGAATCTGCGTGGAAAAGCTGCAAGAGAGCAAAAAAAGGCAATTTTAAAAAGAATTTCCCTTATCTATCTCTCTCGTCAAATTTGAGTAAACCATTTTTAATGAAGGCACAACGTAACGTTCGACAAGAAGAATTACGCAATAATCCTTCAATCGTGAGTAAAATCACACAACAGTTTTTTCGGGCATCGTCATTGTTGAAAATAAAATTACGTAAGCGTCAGAGAATCAATCTGAATATCGACGTCTATGTCACATCGCCGATTCGGGACAGACAGCGTCTTCGGCTGCTTGAATAATCAATTCAACCTTGCTAATTCCATTAGAGCCTGGCTCTTTCAATACGATCCAATTTACATTTTACGTAAGAATTCAAAGTTGAAAAATGCAGTAATCTAGTAGGAAAACCTGTGGGATTACAGGAATTCCGTTTCCACGTGATCTTTAATTGAAAATCCAACGTATTCCAAGTCGAGAAATAGATGTAAGTGTTTAAGGCTACACGTGTATTGTTAACGGTTAAACAGCTTATAACTTGATTAAATTTCGTTCCTGATTTTGCAATCGTCAGCGATAGTAATTGTAATATTTCTAACAGAATGCAACCAATAGAGTTGGCAAGATTTAATGAAATTCTTTGATCAGAAAATAGAAAAGATTTACCTATGCAAAATTAGAATAAAGCTAAAAATGTATATGTTGTTTTAATTTGAAGATCTTTTAAATACTTCCAAGCTTATTAATATTAACTTATTAATACGCAAAGTACATAAAAACATAATATCTACACATCTACATTTAAAAAATTTTTAAATTTAACACCAAAACATATTATATACATTTTCATACATAATTAATTTTCCCTGAACAACCCAATTTTTGTTTTTAGTATTTGGTAACTGTACGATACACGATACTCTTGGACTTGGTCCACATACTACATTGTATGACTCGGCAATATTAACTATGATTTTTTCTCGCAAAATAATATGGTAGATGAGTATTTTACTAATTGGGACTTCTACAGAGTTATAAATAAACCAACTGGAGAGCTTTACTTTAGAAATAAGGAAAATATTTTTACCTACATTTATAGACTATTCAAAACTTAACAGTACCTTGCTGCAAACGGACCTACAGAACTTATCGTGGTATGAAATGCTTGCTGACTACTTAATTTACAAACTGTTTATCAGGCAGCGAAAAGATATAGAGGGATATAAACATATTAAAAGTTCCCGCCCGTGGCATTTGAGCCGGGGGTGGGCGAGAGGCTCTGAAGGTCCAATTTTTCGGTTTTTTGCTTATATTTTGGAAACGGTGCGTCCTAGTGACATGACCACTCAAGAGAACAAGATATTGACTCTATGTTACTACTGTTTTAATGTTTTATGTTAATTCACTTTTCTATGTCAATAAACGTTGTTTTCAGTTAATGGTTGTGATTTATAAAACAATTCCACTGTCTTAAAGACACTTATACATGCAGAAACATGGTTATAGCAACATATTTTCCCATTAAAATGGTCTGGATGTTATTTAATCAAGTGTGAGGAACCTGGTCAGAGGGCCCACAACTATACAGGGTGTCACTGAAATAGTGTAAAAAAATTCGGGAGGTGATAGTACTCCTAAAACTAGTAAAAAAAGTTCCTATAACTATGGGTCGTTAAATACATATTAAGGGATTTAGGGGCGTCAAAAGGGCAAACTTGGAAAGTGGTTTTTTTGAAATTGTAAGCTTAAAAAACACGATAAAACTTTGAAAAAAATCCCTAAAATAAAATTTACTGCTGAATCCAATGGTAATATCGAAAAATTACTTATTTAATCAGAAAAGGTAGTTCTTGCAAGGGTAAGGGGTCGATATATGATTAACTTTTTAGGGGTTGATTTTTTTACAACGTGGGTCTATTTTTTAAAACAACTACTTTTTTTCCATAAAAAAGTTACTTTTATTGCAAAACGCTTAAAGCAACCGTTTTCGAGAAAATTGAAGGCAAAGAGTTTGGTAAACCTGTAGTTAAAAAACGAAAAGTAAAATTACTTATTTTTTGATGGGTATCTAACAGATTAATAAACATAATTTTATAAAAATTGTGACGTGTTAAACTAATCAACCTCCCAAAAAACTCATAAACACTAAAGAAAAAAAATATTTTCAAGTAATGTCGAAGAAATTTTATTATGAAAAATTATTTTTTGTCTGTGGGTCAATTTTTTTCCCTCAACTTTACAATCGGAAGGTAAGTGGCAACCCAAACCCCAGAAGAAATTTGTGGGCACGCCACTGTCAATCAATACTTTTTTTAAATGGAATAATCAAATTAGGACAGAACAATAGCCTTATCACGATTTTTTTATTTTAATTTAGGAAAAAGAAATTGTAAATAATTTTGCCTAAAATTATTCTGGTTTTTAAGTATTTCTGTCAGTTTCTTGTTGTTGACGTGTACGTGAGCGTAATATACCAGAAATTATAGAATACACTGTACTTGAACTGACAGATATGCATTTTATTTATGGAAGAGCGAACGGAAACGGTCTTTTAGCTAAACGTTTGCATATTTAAAAATATCCAAATCGCAGAGGACCCTCTCATAGGATATTTGCCAGAGTCCATCAGCGCCTGAGAGACGAAGGTTCATTTAATAACAGGCACCATGATCGCGGCCGTAATGTTACAGTGCGTACACCAGTAATTGAAGAGCGAATTTTAAAAAGTGTAGAGGAAGATCCAGGGTTATCTGTAAGGAGAATTGCGGCGCGAGAAAACGTGAGTCGCCATACTGTGTGGATGACTCTTCATACTCAAATGCTGTATCCATACCACATTCAAAGGGTACAAGCCCTTAATCCTCCAGACTATCCCGCTCGTGCCAATTTCTGTCGTTGGTTATTAAGAAAACTGGTAGAAGATCCCTTTTTTCTGTCAAACATTTTATGTACTGATGAAGCAGGGTTTACCAAAAATGGGATTGTTAATTACCACAACACCCATTACTGGTCCGATCAAAATCCTCATGCTGTCATAGAAAGTCGACACCAAGTTCGATTCTCAGTAAACGTTTGGGCGGGAATTCTTGGAGATAAACTTATTGGACCATTCTTTCTACCCAATAGGTAAATTTTAAAACTGTTCAAACGTCACCAATTCCTAATTATTATTATTCTTTTAGGCTTAATGGACAAAATTACCTTCATTTTTTGGTAAACCATTTACCAATACTTTTGGAGGAAGTTCCAATAGCACAGAGGCAGATTATGTATTTTATTCACGATGGTGCACCACCTAATTTTCCACTAGCCATGAGAAATCATTTAAATCAAGTAAAGATAGGACGTGGTGGTCTACAAGCTTGGCCAGCCAGATCACCAGATCTTAATCCACTTGATTTCTACTTATGGGGTCACTTAAAAGCTTTGGTTTACTCAGTGCCTATTAATACTGAAGAGCAACTACGACAACGGATAATTGACTGCTCCAATCAAATTCGTACAACGCCAAGGATTTTTGATAGGATACGCAGATCCTGGAGGAGAAGAGCAGGTGTCTGTATTGAAATGAATGGTGGCCACATTAAACATTTACTTTAAATAAAAGAGTCAGACTGATATGATAAAAAAAATGCGGTACTTTCCATAATAGTAATAAAATATTTTTCACTTTAATTTCTCACTCTTTTATTATTTAAATTAATTTCGGCGCTTCTCTTGTTTAACAGGGCGATTTGGTAATTCTAAATTGAAATAACCACGCCATAATTTTCATAAATTTATGTTGATTAACCTATGAGCAACCCATCAAAAAATAAATACATACTTGTTTTTCAAAATACGGGTTCAGTAAAATGTTTGCCTTCAATTTTCTCAAAAACCATTGCTTTAATCGACTTGCAATAAGTGTACCTTTTTTATGAGAAAAGGTAGTAGTTTTTAAAAAATAGACCCATGTTGTAAAAAAATCAACACCTAAAAAGTTAATCATAAATTGACTCCTTACCCTTGCAAGAACTACCCTTTCTGATTAAATAAGTAATTTTTCGATATTACCATTGGATTCAGTAGTAAATTTTATGTCAGCAGTGATTTTTTTAGAACTTTTATCGTGTTTTTTAAGCTTACAATTTCAAAAAAAACCACTTTCCAAGTTTGCCCTTTTGACTCCCCTAAATCCCTTAATATGCATTTAACGACCCATAGTTATAGGAACTTTTTTTACTAGTTTTAGGAGTACTATCACCTCCCGAATTTTTTTACACTATTTCAATGACACCCTGTATATTCTAAAATAAGTATCTGTGCTACTTAGACGTCCACTATTCGCTCAGTGGAAGCAAAAGCGATACTAGCGGTAGCTGCGGATAATTCGTGCATTTTAGGGCGATATTTTGTAAATTTGGCATATCAAATACACGTATACATTTTACTTTTTTTTCAAAAAAGTAAGTAAAAACAATACAATAAGCAACCGAAAATACTGTGTTAAAAATTATTTAAATACCAGCAAAAAAACATTGAACATAATAAAAATGTTTAGTAGCAAAGTGGAAATTAAATCAAAGAAATAAAGTGATGGGTGTCCAATCAGAAGAAAAATTACCTTTATTTGTGTAATAATAATTACCATTTACATCCCTAGAGGTAACCTTTTTTACTGCAGTTATCTACAATAAGGAAAGGATAATAATAAAAACCTAAAGTTTGATATATAATAGACCAATATAGCTGTTTCGACACGAAACCATCCGGAAGAAGACTTCGAATTAAGCCCTGGCAACATTTAGACTAGTAGGTAAAACTATTTTAGTTTAATAAAATAAAGGCAGCTAAAAAAACTCCTAGGACTGAACTTAGAGCTTCCTCATCATACTTACGACCCTTGGGGTTCTTTAAAAGTAATGGTGATGAGTAGACCTAGGAATATATGCACCCAAAAAGTAGTTAAATATGCGCATATATATGCCGCAAAATACTTCAATATATGCGTAAAAAATTGAAAAATATGCAGGGCATATGCAATAAGAGTAATTTGTTATTTGATCGAAATAGTTTATTAATATTTATTATTTGTTTTATTTTACAATACCTAATATAATACTTAATAATTATTTAATTATTAACTAATTTTATTTACAAATAACATTATTATAAAACGAATGAACAATTAGATGTTTTTCTAAATTATCTGTATTAAATGATTGTCTCCTTTTAGTAAGTATGTACTTGTACAAAGAAAAACTCCTTTCGACATCTACAGAAGTAATAGGTGCAAACTTAAATTTTCCTGAAATATCTGGATGAATAGTATTAATATCTTCAAAGTTACCAGAATAAATACTAGCAAGGTTTCTTAAAACAAGAAATCCTTTATTTTTTAAAATTACATTTGAATAATTATGAAAAATCGTCTTTCCAATATCGCCCTGGACATTTTTAAACTCTGATTCAAACGTCACAATTAAATTTACGGAAGTCACCAAAGGTACATTTTTTTGTTCTAAATCTAATATAATTTTGGGTATAAATGCATAATTTTTTAATTTTTTAAAAACACTAATTGCTTTGGTAATATGTGATTTTGAAATAACTTCTTTGTATTAGATATTCCCTTAGATGAATCCATCAAAATCAAATATGATTTCTTTAATTTTTTCATAATTATCTGAGGCAGATTTAAGCCAGGTACCCCACCGAGTAATCACAGGTTCCGGTGGCATCTGTAATTCAGGAAATTTTTCTTTGTACAATTGAGTTCTTAGAGGAGCTTTAAGAAATATTTTTTTTACATTACTAATTAAATCATTTATTAAAGGAAAGTTAGACCTGATTTCTTCTGCAACTCTGTTAAGGCCACGAGCCAAACATGTAACATGGATTAAGTTTTTATAAAACATTTTTAAATTTTGTGCGGCTTTTACCATGTACGGGGCAGCATCGGATAACAGCAATAAACATTTTTCTGTTGGAACGGCTTCCGAAAGAAAAAAGGAAGACAATTATGTCTGGATAAAACGAGTTATTGTCAAGTTATTTGTTTTATCTAATTGCTTTGAAGCGATTAGATATGGACCAATTTGCATTTCTTTGCGTGATGAACCTGTCATTAAATGGGCTATATATCGACCATAAGAGTCTGTTGTTTCATCCACAATAATGTAGAAATGGTTTCCAACGGTAATCTCACGAATTTTTTTACGAGTCTCAATGTACAAACTGTCAGCACCACGTTTGCGTAATATATTTTGCTCTGGAATATTAAATTTACAGTATTTTTGCAAAAATGATCGGAGATTTGGATTATTTAATCGTATTAAAGGGACATTCGAAGTCACTAAAGCTTTGCATAAATCTTCATTAAAAATAGCTTGTTCACTTCTAGACGATCCAGATTCTAAATATTATTTCAAGGGAAATTGACTTTGTCTGCGAGTGTCTTTAGATTTCTGCTTTGCTATATGTGAGGGTGTTTTCGCGTGTTGGTCGATTTGAAACTTTTTTTTTACATGGAATCCAAAACAAATAAATTCCTGTAGATGTTGAATTTAATTAAATTAAATAAATGCGTACGTTGTAAAGTTGCCCTACTTTTTTTTACCTGTGAGTTGAAATAATATTTTAATATTGTTTGATTTACCATTGTGAAAGGTCAAAATAAAATATAAAATAGTACTTACAATTTTAGAATATGTTTTACAAAACACCTGGTTATCACCTTCTACAACAAAATCTGAATAAGATTTTACCCACGACTCAATTAATTTTGCCATTTTTCCCACTGGTTAACACAACACAACAATAAAGACTGAAATAAAGTTGAAAGTAAACTGAGTCATTTAGAAATTTGAAGATATTAGTACAACTACCTGAAAGGATATTTAGCAAAATTTGTTGGTTTAAGGAGGATGTTTATAATTTAATCCTCTCAAGTACATAAACCATTAACCGTAATTTATTATAGGGAATAGTTAATCCTTCAAAATTTTAGGAAATCGACCTGTATCAGCAATTCACAAAATATTATTTT
Organism: Psylliodes chrysocephalus; assembly: GCA_927349885.1. Classification (NCBI taxonomy): domain Eukaryota; kingdom Metazoa; phylum Arthropoda; class Insecta; order Coleoptera; family Chrysomelidae; genus Psylliodes; species Psylliodes chrysocephalus. The sequence continues at coordinate 76,238,311 of OV651816.1, read as the reverse complement.
GGTCCAAAACTCATAATTTTAATATGTCCAGCCAAATAGTACGTCAGATATATGCCAAAAAATTAACAAAACGTCAATATATGCATTCAAAATCAAAAATTGTATATTTATGCAACATATGCAAAATATGGCGTTTTGCATATATTCCTAGCTCTAGTGATGAGATATGCGCGAACAAATTAAAATGACATCCACAGGAAGTTAAATTAAATCATGCCCGATAAATTAAAATATCTTTAGCCAATTTGTCACAATCACCTACTTAGTTCCAAAAATATGTAGATTATCTGGGGTTTTAATTATTTAATAGTCAAATTATACAATCGCTTGTCTAAAGTGAATGAATGATATAATGTCATTATAAATGTAAATAAACAAAATAAAATAATCCTGAAATCATTTAACTAATCCAGATGTTTCTACTTTCTAATACCTAGAAAATTAAAAATGATATACAAAGCAACGAAGAAAATGTTAAATTTCTCTTTAAATGGCCATTCCAAAAGTCTTCATACCTTCCTAGGAATACCTAAAACAAACAAAAAATATTAAATTTAAAAATTAAAAATAATACTTTTTTAAATTATTAAAAATATCCTTATATTTTTTTATATTGAAAGGTACATAGCTTTTCAATAATTTCTTTGAGCATATATCTTCTTTCATCATATTTCTTTAAATGTGTAAAACTACGAAAACTTACACTATCTGTACAAAAATAATAACAAATTTTACATAAATAAAAAGTTCCTTTGTTTATGCGGTCAACTAAGGTATTTTTTATTTATATAAAATTTTTCTACTATCAGGAAATTATCCTTTTTTAAATATTTAATTTATTGATATTTAAACTACACAAGGAATTTTCTTTAATGGTACCTAATAGTTTTCTTAATTTATATTAAATGCTTACTAGTTATGCAAATAACTATTCTTTCTTAAAATAAACATTTTTGTAACATTTCGTTTTATAACTTTATTATTGTGTTACTTCAAGACAATTTCCTGCGAAATAAAGCATTCTAAGCCACCAAAACTTTTGAAAAATAAACACTGTTCAAATATATTACCCTACATAACTCACACTTTTCTACGGAAAGTAAGATAGCTTTGGGAAGATAATGCATTCAGATATTTCAGAACAAAATAATACATGAAAAATAACAGGAAAACGAGAAGGGAGTTTCTAAATTATCCTCGAGGTAGGAAAAGTTGTCCGGAAAAATTGCCTTCATGCAAAACACGAGGAATAGAATAAAAGACCCTTTAAGGCGATACGAAGTGACTTAATCTCGGTAAGAGCCCAGCTTTTCACAATAACTTAATATATGACCGCATTTATTCCATTAAGAGCTCGAGGATATGTGCTGCGAGAAGTACTTTGAATACAAAACAGGCCAAGTTGTGTACAATTTACAATAAGGAAAACAAAGATATATTGTCGAGAGAGGAACAAATTGAAAATGGTTCCGTGTGGGTTGGGACGAAGTTCACGTACTCCTTATGTAATTAGATTTAGAGTTTACATTGATGAAGGAATGTCCTGTTATTAATGGAAAAGTCGTGAGTGTTTTGGTAAAATACTTTTTATATTTTACAATTAAATATCATAAGGAACCATTTATTTTACGGATCTGAAAATTTGTTATACCAAAAGTGATTCCTATAAATTACTGGAAATTATTTTTACGTTTATAACTTCACATTGTAACGTTCATTTTTGGCCCCACGAATTAATAAAATTGTTTTGGCTTACCTGGTTAAGCATACGAAAAAAAAAAGGGTAAAATCGTATTGATGATATCACTATTATTTTTGTCATTAACTAATTTCACCTGTATTCTAACTTTCGGACATCATTATTACAATTTATTTCATCTCACCACTTAGTAAAAGGGTGGTAGTTCTCCTAAAAATAGACCAAGTTTCGTTGTAAATTTATATATATTATGTATTATAGTCTCACCTTGGGTAATTAATTATTTACGATACCATTCTTTAAGAATTTCATTGCTTATTTTTGTTATTAGGTTAATATTTTTTAATTGTGACAGTGAATGACATAAACGTCACTGGACGACAGAACACCGACAAGTGTCATGTTTGTAGTACGTTCCAATATCGGGCTCAGAACCCGAGGTAAGGTAGTTTCACAATGAGCGATTTTATGTCGTGAGGGATTTTTTTGCGATCGCTGTTGTATTAATTTTTGTCGGGAACAGTTTCCCAAATGTAGTTATACTGTATATAAATATAGTTTTTAGGGTACCTTTCGTAAATGGTCTCTTAAGTTATATAGTGGGGAATTCTTGAGGATGAATTTCTGAACCCACTTGGCTTGAAATTTATCGGAAAGGGATTTCGGCCATTTTGGACGGCTGACGTATTTTTTTTAGTCAGTGGGTGTTGAATCACGAGAAAGACGAATTTTGCGTCGAAGTAGAATTTTGTTAATATTTAGCTCCATCGGCTTACCTAATTAAAGGGGATTTTAGATTCTACTTCATGGTTAATTGTGGGTAAATGGACATTTCGTATTTTGAAAGGAATTTTAGTGTATTGGTAAATTCCTATGGCCATTGGTCCAGCCCATATCTAGTATAGGATTTTAACGCAATAATTGGAAGTTCACAGCATTTGGAGTGTAGAATATTGTTGTGCTGTGGATCATCTCACGTGTTTCTCATCTTTGGAAGGCTACCAAGTTAACCCTTTACGAAAAAGGTATGTTTTGTATATATTTGGTTATGTTACGCACCAATTTCTTTTATGTTATGGCATGGTGTAACAGAATTTTAATTATTTGAGCTCATAATACTGTTTATGACTCACTGT